>CAWVNZ010003048.1:0-15000 GCA_963930735.1 Dioctria linearis
ACTGTCTCAAATTTTAATTACGCCAGGGATTGCCTTTTCTATAGTAAATTATTCAAAAATTCATTTTTTACTGTCTCAAATTTTAATTACGCCAGGGATTGCCCTTTTCTATAGTAAATTATTCAAAAATTCATTTTTTACTGTCGCAAATTTTAATTACGCCAGGGATTGCCTTTACTATAGTAAATTATTCAAAAATTCATTTTTACTGTCTCAAATTATAATTACGCCAGGGATTGCCTTTTCTATAGTAAATTATTCAAAAAATAATTGCTTACTGTCTCAAATTTTAATTACGCCAGGGATTGCCTTTTCTATAGTAAATTATTCAAAAATTCATTTTTTACTGTCTCAAATTTTAATTACGCCAGGGATTGCCTTTTCTATAGTAAATTATTCAAAAAATAATTGTTTACTGTCTCAAATTTTAATTACGCCAGGGATTGCCTTTTCTATAGTAAATCATTCAAAAATTCATTTTTTACTGTCTCAAATTTTAATTACGCCAGGGATTGCCTTTTCTATAGTAAATTATTCAAAAAATAATTTTTTTCTGTCACAAATTTTAATTACGCCAGGGATTGCCTTTTCTATAGTAAATTATTCAAAATTCATTTTTTACTGTCTCAAATTTTAATTACGCCAGGGATTGCCTTTTCTATAGTAAATTATTCAAAAAATAATTTTTTACTGTTGCAAATTTTAAATACGCCAGGGATTGCCTTTTCTATAGTAAATTATTCAAAAATTCATTTTTTACTGTCTCAAATTTTAATTACGCCAGGGATTGCCTTTTCTATAGTAAATTATTCAAAAATTCATTTTTTACTGTCTCAAATTTTAATTACGCCAGGGATTGCCTTTTCTATAGTAAATTATTCAAAAATTCATTTTTTACTGTCTCAAATTTTAATTACGCCAGGGATTGCCTTTTCTATAGTAAATTTTGCAAAAAATAATTGTTTACTGTCGCAAATTTTAATTACGCCAGGGATTGCTTTTCTATAGTAAATTATTCAAAAAATCATTTTTTTACTGTCGCAAATTTTAATTACGCCAGGGATTGCCTTTTCTATAGTAAATTTTGCAAAAATTAATTTTTTACTGTCGCAAATTTTAATTACGCCAGGGATTGCCTTTTCTATAGTAAATTATTCAAAAATTCATTTTTTACTGTCTCAAATTTTAATTACGCCAGGGATTGCCTTTTCTATAGTAAATTATTCAAAAATTCATTTTTTACTGTTGCAAATTTTAAATACGCCAGGGATTGCCTTTTCTATAGTAAATTATTCAAAAATTCATTTTTTACTGTCTCAAATTATAATTACGCCAGGGATTGCCTTTTCTATAGTAAATTATTCAAAAATAATTTTTTACTGTCTCAAATTTTAATTACGCCAGGGATTGCCTTTTCTATAGTAAAAATAATTTTTTACCGTCTCAAATTTTAATTACGCCAGGGATTGCCTTTTCTATAGTAAATTATTCAAAAAATAATTGTTTACTGTCTCAAATTTTAATTACGCCAGGGATTACCTTTTCTATAGTAAATTATTCAAAAAATAATAGTTTAGTGTCTCAAATTTTAATTACGCCAGGGATTGCCTTTTCTATAGTAAATTATTCAAAATTCATTTTTTACTGTCTCAAATTTTAATTACGCCAGGGATTGCCTTTTCTATAGTAAATTATTCAAAAAATAATAGTTTAGTGTCTCAAATTTTAATTACGCCAGGGATTGCCTTTTCTATAGTAAATTATTCAAAAAATAAGTTTTTACTGTCTCAAATTTTAATTACGCCAGGGATTGCCTTTTCTATAGTAAATTATTCAAAAAATAATAGTTTAGTGTCTCAAATTTTAATTACGCCAGGGATTGCCTTTTCTATAGTAAATTATTCAAAAAATAAGTTTTTACTGTCTCAAATTTTAATTACGCCAGGGATTGCCTTTTCTATAGTAAATTATTCAAAAAATAATTTTATACTGTCGCAAATTTTAATTACGCCAGGGATTGCCTTTTCTATAGTAAATTATTCAAAAATTCATTTTTTACTGTCTCAAATTTTAATTACGCCAGGGATTGCCTTTTCTATAGTAAATTATTCAAAAAATAATTTTTTACTGTTGCAAATTTTAATTACGCCAGGGATTGCCTTTTCTTTAGTAAATTATTCAAAATTCATTTTTTACTGTCGCAAATTTTAATTACGCCAGGGGATTGCCTTTTCTATAGTAAATTATTCAAAAATTCATTTTTTACTGTCTCAAATTTTAATTACGCCAGGGATTGCCTTTTCTATAGTAAATTATTCAAAAAATAATTTTTTTATGTCGCAAATTATAATTACGCCAGGGATTGCCTTTTCTATAGGAAATTATTCAAAAATTAATTTTATACCGTTACAATTTTAAATACGCCAGGGATTGCCTTTTCTATAGTAAATTATTCAAAATTCATTTTTTACTGTTGCAAATTTTAAATACGCCAGGGATTGCCTTTTCTATAGTAAATTATTCAAAAATTCATTTTTTACTGTCTCAAATTATAATTACGCCAGGATTGCCTTTTCTATAGTAAATTATTCAAAAAATAATTTTTTACTGTCTCAAATTTTAATTACGCCAGGGATTGCCTTTTCTATAGTAAATTATTCAAAAAATAATTTTTTACTGTCTCAAATTTTAATTACGCCAGGGATTGCCTTTTCTATAGTAAATTATTCAAAAAATAATTGTTTACTGTCTCAAATTTTAATTACGCCAGGGATTACCTTTTCTATAGTAAATTATTCAAAAAATAATAGTTTAGTGTCTCAAATTTTAATTACGCCAGGGTTTGCCTTTTCTATAGTAAAATTATTCAAAAATTCATTTTTTACTGTCTCAAATTTTAATTACGCCAGGGATTGCCTTTTCTATAGTAAATTATTCAAAAAATAATAGTTTAGTGTCTCAAATTTTAATTACGCCAGGGATTGCCTTTTCTATAGTAAATTATTCAAAAAATAAGTTTTTACTGTCTCAAATTTTAATTACGCCAGGGATTGCCTTTTCTATAGTAAATTATTCAAAAAATAATAGTTTAGTGTCTCAAATTTTAATTACGCCAGGGATTGCCTTTTCTATAGTAAATTATTCAAAAAATAAGTTTTTACTGTCTCAAATTTTAATTACGCCAGGGATTGCCTTTTCTATAGTAAATTATTCAAAAAATAATTTTATACTGTCGCAAATTTTAATTACGCCAGGGATTGCCTTTTCTATAGTAAATTATTCAAAAATTCATTTTTTACTGTCTCAAATTTTAATTACGCCAGGGATTGCCTTTTCTATAGTAAATTATTCAAAAATAATTTTTTACTGTTGCAAATTTTAATTACGCCAGGGATTGCCTTTTCTTTAGTAAATTATTCAAAAATTCATTTTTTACTGTCGCAAATTTTAATTACGCCAGGGATTGCCTTTTCTATAGTAAATTATTCAAAAATTCATTTTTTACTGTCTCAAATTTTAATTACGCCAGGGATTGCCTTTTCTATAGTAAATTATTCAAAAAATAATTTTTTAATGTCGCAAATTATAATTACGCCAGGGATTGCCTTTTCTATAGTAAATTATTCAAAAATTAATTTTTATACTGTTACAATTTTAAATACGCCAGGGATTGCCTTTTCTATAGTAAATTATTCAAAAATTCATTTTTTACTGTCTCAAATTTTAATTACGCCAGGGATTGCCTTTTCTATAGTAAATTATTCAAAAAATAATTGTTTACTGTCTCAAATTTTAATTACGCCAGGGATTGCCTTTTCTATAGTAAATTATTCAAAAAATAATTTTTTCTGTCACAAATTTTAATTACGCCAGGGATTGCCTTTTCTATAGTAAATTATTCAAAAAATAATTTTATACTGTCGCAAATTTTAATTACGCCAGGGATTGCCTTTTCTATAGTAAATTATTCAAAAATTCATTTTTTACTGTCTCAAATTTTAATTACGCCAGGGATTGCCTTTTCTATAGTAAATTATTCAAAAAATAATAGTTTAGTGTCCTCAAATTTTAATTACGCCAGGGATTGCCTTTTCTATAGTAAATTATTCAAAAAATAAGTTTTTACTGTCTCAAATTTTAATTACGCCAGGGATTGCCTTTTCTATAGTAAATTATTCAAAAAATAATTTTTTACTGTCTCAAATTTTAATTACGCCAGGGATTGCCTTTTCTATAGTAAATTATTCAAAAAATAATTTTTTACTGTCTCAAATTTTAATTACGCCAGGGATTGCCTTTTCTATAGTAAATTATTCAAAAATTCATTTTTTACTGTCTCAAATTTTAATTACGCCAGGGATTGCCTTTTCTATAGTAAATTATTCAAAAATTCATTTTTTACTGTCTCAAATTTTAATTACGCCAGGGATTGCCTTTTCTATAGTAAATTATTCAAAAAATAATTGTTTACTGTCTCAAATTTTAATTACGCCAGGGATTGCCTTTTCTATAGTAAATTATTCAAAAATTCATTTTTTTACTGTCTCAAATTTTAATTACGCCAGGGATTGCCTTTTCTATAGTAAATTATTCAAAAAATAATAGTTTAGTGTCTCAATTTTAATTACGCCAGGGATTGCCTTTTCTATAGTAAATTATTCAAAAAATAAGTTTTTACTGTCTCAAATTTTAATTACGCCAGGGATTGCCTTTTCTATAGTAAATTATTCAAAAAATAATTTTTTACTGTCTCAAATTTTAATTACGCCAGGGATTGCCTTTTCTATAGTAAATTGTTCAAAAAATAATTTTTTACTGTCTCAAATTTTAATTACGCCAGGGATTGCCTTTTCTATAGTAAATTATTCAAAAAATAATTGTTTACTGTCTCAAATTTTAATTACGCCAGGGATTACCTTTTCTATAGTAAATTATTCAAAAAATAATAGTTTTAGTGTCTCAAATTTTAATTACGCCAGGGATTGCCTTTTCTATAGTAAATTATTCAAAAATTCATTTTTTACTGTCTCAAATTTTAATTACGCCAGGGATTGCCTTTTCTATAGTAAATTATTCAAAAAATAATAGTTTAGTGTCTCAAATTTTAATTACGCCAGGGATTGCCTTTTCTATAGTAAATTATTCAAAAAATAAGTTTTTACTGTCTCAAATTTTAATTACGCCAGGGATTGCCTTTTCTATAGTAAATTATTCAAAAAATAATAGTTTAGTGTCTCAAATTTTAATTACGCCAGGGATTGCCTTTTCTATAGTAAATTATTCAAAAAATAAGTTTTTACTGTCTCAAATTTTAATTACGCCAGGGATTGCCTTTTCTATAGTAAATTATTCAAAAAATAATTTTATACTGTCGCAAATTTTAATTACGCCAGGGATTGCCTTTTCTATAGTAAATTATTCAAAAATTCATTTTTTACTGTCTCAAATTTTAATTACGCCAGGATTGCCTTTTCTATAGTAAATTATTCAAAAAATAATTTTTTACTGTTGCAAATTTTAATTACGCCAGGGATTGCCTTTTCTTTAGTAAATTATTCAAAAATTCATTTTTTACTGTCGCAAATTTTAATTACGCCAGGGATTGCCTTTTCTATAGTAAATTATTCAAAAATTCATTTTTTACTGTCTCAAATTTTAATTACGCCAGGGATTGCCTTTTCTATAGTAAATTATTCAAAAAATAATTTTTTAATGTCGCAAATTATAATTACGCCAGGGATTGCCTTTTCTATAGTAAATTATTCAAAAATTAATTTTATACTGTTACAATTTTAAATACGCCAGGGATTGCCTTTTCTATAGTAAATTATTCAAAAATTCATTTTTTACTGTCTCAAATTTTAATTACGCCAGGGATTGCCTTTTCTATAGTAAATTATTCAAAAAATAATTGTTTACTGTCTCAAATTTTAATTACGCCAGGGATTGCCTTTTCTATAGTAAATTATTCAAAAAATAATTTTTTCTGTCACAAATTTTAATTACGCCAGGGATTGCCTTTTCTATAGTAAATTATTCAAAAAATAATAGTTTAGTGTCTCAAATTTTAATTACGCCAGGGATTGCCTTTTCTATAGTAAATTATTCAAAAAATAAGTTTTTACTGTCTCAAATTTTAATTACGCCAGGGATTGCCTTTTCTATAGTAAATTATTCAAAAAATAATTTTTTACTGTCTCAAATTTTAATTACGCCAGGGATTGCCTTTTCTATAGTAAATTATTCAAAAATAATTTTTTACTGTCTCAAATTTTAATTACGCCAGGGATTGCCTTTTCTATAGTAAATTATTCAAAAAATAATTTTTTAATGTCGCAAATTATAATTACGCCAGGGATTGCCTTTTCTATAGTAAATTATTCAAAAAATAATTTTTTACTGTTGCAAATTTTAATTACGCCAGGGATTGCCTTTTCTTTAGTAAATTATTCAAAAATTCATTTTTTACTGTCGCAAATTTTAATTACGCCAGGGATTGCCTTTTCTATAGTAAATTATTCAAAAATTCATTTTTTACTGTCTCAAATTTTAATTACGCCAGGGATTGCCTTTTCTATAGTAAATTATTCAAAAAATAATTTTTTAATGTCGCAAATTATAATTACGCCAGGGATTGCCTTTTCTATAGTAAATTATTCAAAAATTAATTTTATACTGTTACAATTTTAAATACGCCAGGGATTGCCTTTTCTATAGTAAATTATTCAAAAATTCATTTTTTACTGTCTCAAATTTTAATTACGCCAGGGATTGCCTTTTCTATAGTAAATTATTCAAAAAATAATTGTTTACTGTCTCAAATTTTAATTACGCCAGGGATTGCCTTTTCTATAGTAAATTATTCAAAAAATAATTTTTTCTGTCACAAATTTTAATTAAGCCAGGGATTGCCTTTTCTATAGTAAATTATTCAAAAAATAATTTTATACTGTCGCAAATTTTAATTACGCCAGGGATTGCCTTTTCTATAGTAAATTATTCAAAAATTCATTTTTTACTGTCTCAAATTTTAATTACGCCAGGGATTGCCTTTTCTATAGTAAATTATTCAAAAAATAATAGTTTAGTGTCTCAAATTTTAATTACGCCAGGGATTGCCTTTTCTATAGTAAATTATTCAAAAAATAAGTTTTTACTGTCTCAAATTTTAATTACGCCAGGGATTGCCTTTTCTATAGTAAATTATTCAAAAAATAATTTTTTACTGTCTCAAATTTTAATTACGCCAGGGATTGCCTTTTCTATAGTAAATTATTCAAAAAATAATTTTTTACTGTCTCAAATTTTAATTACGCCAGGGATTGCCTTTTCTATAGTAAATTATTAAAAAATAATTGTTTACTGTCTCAAATTTTAATTACGCCAGGGATTACCTTTTTCTATAGTAAATTATTCAAAAAAATAATAGTTTAGTGTCTCAATTTTAATTACGCCAGGGATTGCCTTTTCTATAGTAAATTATTCAAAATTCATTTTTTACTGTCTCAAATTTTAATTACGCCAGGGATTGCCTTTTCTATAGTAAATTATTCAAAAAATAATAGTTTAGTGTCTCAAATTTTAATTACGCCAGGGATTGCCTTTTCTATAGTAAATTATTCAAAAAATAAGTTTTTACTGTCTCAAATTTTAATTACGCCAGGGATTGCCTTTTCTATAGTAAATTATTCAAAAAATAATTTTTTACTGTCTCAAATTTTAATTACGCCAGGGATTGCCTTTTCTATAGTAAATTATTCAAAAAATAATTTTTTACTGTCTCAAATTTTAATTACGCCAGGGATTGCCTTTTCTATAGTAAATTATTCAAAAAATAATTGTTTACTGTCTCAAATTTTAATTACGCCAGGGATTACCTTTTCTATAGTAAATTATTCAAAAAATCATTTCTTACTGTCTCAAATTTTAATTACGCAGGGATTGCCTTTTCTATAGTAAATTATTCAAAAATTCATTTTTTACTGTCTCAAATTTTAATTACGCCAGGGATTGCCTTTTCTATAGTAAATTAATCAAAAATTCATTTTTTACTGTCGCAAATTTTAATTACGCCAGGGATTGCCTTTTCTATAGTAAATTATTCAAAAAATAATTTTTTACTGTCTCAAATTTTAATTACGCCAGGGATTGCCTTTTCTATAGTAAATTATTCAAAAATTCATTTTTTACTGTCTCAAATTTTAATTACGCCAGGGATTGCCTTTTCTATAGTAAATTTTGCAAAAAATAATTGTTTACTGTCTCAAATTTTAATTACGCCAGGGATTGCCTTTTCTATAGTAAATTATTCAAAAAATAATTTTTTCTGTCACAAATTTTAATTACGCCAGGGATTGCCTTTTCTATAGTAAATTATTCAAAAAATAATTTTATACTGTCGCAAATTTTAATTACGCCAGGGATTGCCTTTTCTATAGTAAATTATTCAAAAATTCATTTTTTACTGTCTCAAATTTTAATTACGCCAGGGATTGCCTTTTCTATAGTAAATTATTCAAAAAATAATAGTTTAGTGTCTCAAATTTTAATTACGCCAGGGATTGCCTTTTCTATAGTAAATTATTCAAAAAATAAGTTTTTACTGTCTCAAATTTTAATTACGCCAGGGATTGCCTTTTCTATAGTAAATTTTGCAAAAAATAATTGTTTACTGTCTCAAATTTTAATTACGCCAGGGATTGCCTTTTCTATAGTAAATTATTCAAAAAATAATTTTTTCTGTCACAAATTTTAATTACGCCAGGGATTGCCTTTTCTATAGTAAATTATTCAAAAAATAATTTTATACTGTCGCAAATTTTAATTACGCCAGGGATTGCCTTTTCTATAGTAAATTATTCAAAATTCATTTTTTACTGTCTCAATTTTAATTACGCCAGGGATTGCCTTTTCTATAGTAAATTATTCAAAAAATAATAGTTTAGTGTCTCAAATTTTAATTACGCCAGGGATTGCCTTTTCTATAGTAAATTATTCAAAAAATAAGTTTTTACTGTCTCAAATTTTAATTACGCCAGGGATTGCCTTTTCTATAGTAAATTATTCAAAAAATAATTTTTTACTGTCTCAAATTTTAATTACGCCAGGGATTGCCTTTTCTATAGTAAATTATTCAAAAAATAATTTTTTACTGTCTCAAATTTTAATTACGCCAGGGATTGCCTTTTCTATAGTAAATTATTCAAAAAATAATTGTTTACTGTCTCAAATTTTAATTACGCCAGGGATTGCCTTTTCTATAGTAAATTATTCAAAAAATAATTTTTTACTGTCGCAAATTTTAATTACGCAAGGGATTGCCTTTTCTATAGTAAATTATTCAAAAATTCATTTTTTACTGTCTCAAATTTTAATTACGCCAGGGATTGCCTTTTCTATAGTAAATTATTCAAAAAATAATTTTTTACTGTCGCAAATTATAATTACGCCAGGGATTGCCTTTTCTATAGTAAATTTTGCAAAAAATAATTTTATACTGTCGCAAATTTTAATTACGCCAGGGATTGCCTTTTCTATAGTAAATTATTCAAAAATTCATTCTTTACTGTCTCAAATTTAATTACGCCAGGGATTGCCTTTTCTATAGTAAATTATTCAAAAATTCATTTTTTACTGTCTCAAATTTTAATTACGCCAGGGATTGCCTTTTCTATAGTAAATTATTCAAAAATTCATTTTTTACTGTCGCAAATTTTAATTACGCCAGGGATTGCCTTTACTATAGTAAATTATTCAAAAATTCATTTTTTACTGTCTCAAATTATAATTACGCCAGGGATTGCCTTTTCTATAGTAAATTATACAAAAAATAATTGCTTACTGTCTCAAATTTTAATTACGCCAGGGATTGCCTTTTCTATAGTAAATTATTCAAAAAATAATTGTTTACTGTCTCAAATTTTAATTACGCCAGGATTGCCTTTTCTATAGTAAATCATTCAAAAATTCATTTTTTACTGTCTCAAATTTTAATTACGCCAGGGATTGCCTTTTCTATAGTAAATTATTCAAAAAATAATTTTTTTCTGTCACAAATTTTAATTACGCCAGGGATTGCCTTTTCTATAGTAAATTATTCAAAAATTCATTTTTTACTGTCTCAAATTTTAATTACGCCAGGGATTGCCTTTTCTATAGTAAATTATTCAAAAAATAATTTTTTACTGTTGCAAATTTTAAATACGCCAGGGATTGCCTTTTCTATTGTAAATTATTCAAAAATTCATTTTTTACTGTCTCAAATTTTAATTACGCCAGGGATTGCCTTTTCTATAGTAAATTATTCAAAAATTCATTTTTTACTGTCTCAAATTTTAATTACGCCAGGGATTGCCTTTTCTATAGTAAATTATTCAAAAATTCATTTTTTTACTGTCTCAAATTTTAATTACGCCAGGGATTGCCTTTTCTATAGTAAATTTTGCAAAAAATAATTGTTTACTGTCGCAAATTTTAATTACGCCAGGGATTGCTTTTCTATAGTAAATTATTCAAAAATCATTTTTTACTGTCGCAAATTTTAATTACGCCAGGGATTGCCTTTTCTATAGTAAATTTTGCAAAAATTAATTTTTTACTGTCGCAAATTTTAATTACGCCAGGGATTGCCTTTTCTATAGTAAATTATTCAAAAATTAATTTTTTACTGTCTCAAATTTTAATTACGCCAGGGATTGCCTTTTCTATAGTAAATTATTCAAAAATTCATTTTTTACTGTTGCAAATTTTAAATACGCCAGGGATTGCCTTTTCTATAGTAAATTATTCAAAAATTCATTTTTTACTGTCTCAAATTATAATTACGCCAGGGATTGCCTTTTCTATAGTAAATTATTCAAAAATGCATTTTTTACTGTCTCAAATTTTAATTACGCCAGGGATTGCCTTTTCTATAGTAAATTATTCAAAAAATAATTGTTTACTGTCGCAAATTTTAATTACGCCAGGGATTGCCTTTTCTATAGTAAATTATTCAAAAAATAATTTTTTACTGTTGCAAATTTTAATTACGCCAGGGATTGCCTTTTCTATAGTAAATTATTCAAAAATTCATTTTTTACTGTCGCAAATTTTAATTACGCCAGGGATTGCCTTTTCTATAGTAAATTATTCAAAAATTCATTTTTTACTGTCTCAAATTTTAATTACGCCAGGGATTGCCTTTTCTATAGTAAATTATTCAAAAAATAATTTTTTAATGTCGCAAATTATAATTACGCCAGGGATTGCCTTTTCTATAGTAAATTATTCAAAAATTAATTTTATACTGTTACAATTTTAAATACGCCAGGGATTGCCTTTTCTATAGTAAATTATTCAAAAATTCATTTTTTACTGTCTCAAATTTTAATTACGCCAGGGATTGCCTTTTCTATAGTAAATTATTCAAAAAATAATTGTTTACTGTCTCAAATTTTAATTACGCCAGGGATTGCCTTTTCTATAGTAAATTATTCAAAAAATAATTTTTTCTGTCACAAATTTTAATTACGCCAGGGATTGCCTTTTCTATAGTAAATTATTCAAAAAATAATTTTATACTGTCGCAAATTTTAATTACGCCAGGGATTGCCTTTTCTATAGTAAATTATTCAAAAATTCGTTTTTTACTGTCTCAAATTTTAATTACGCCAGGGATTGCCTTTTCTATAGTAAATTATTCAAAAAATAATAGTTTAGTGTCTCAAATTTTAATTACGCCAGGGATTGCCTTTTCTATAGTAAATTATTCAAAAAATAAGTTTTTACTGTCTCAAATTTTAATTACGCCAGGGATTGCCTTTTCTATAGTAAATTATTCAAAAAATAATTTTTTACTGTCTCAAATTTTAATTACGCCAGGGATTGCCTTTTCTATAGTAAATTATTCAAAAATAATTTTTTACTGTCTCAAATTTTAATTACGCCAGGGATTGCCTTTTTTATAGTAAATTATTCAAAAAATAATTGTTTACTGTCTCAAATTTTAATTACGCCAGGGATTGCCTTTTCTATAGTAAATTATTCAAAAAATCATTTCTTACTGTCTCAAATTTTAATTACGCCAGGGATTGCCTTTTCTATAGTAAATTATTCAAAATTCATTTTTTACTGTCTCAAATTTTAATTACGCCAGGGATTGCCTTTTCTATAGTAAATTAATCAAAAATTCATATTTTACTGTCGCAAATTTTAATTACGCCAGGGATTGCCTTTTCTATAGTAAATTATTCAAAAAATAATTTTTTACTGTCTCAAATTTTAATTACGCCAGGGATTGCCTTTTCTATAGTAAATTATTCAAAAATTCATTTTTTACTGTCTCAAATTTTAATTACGCCAGGGATTGCCTTTTCTATAGTAAATTTTGCAAAAAATAATTGTTTACTGTCTCAAATTTTAATTACGCCAGGGATTGCCTTTTCTATAGTAAATTATTCAAAAAATAATTTTTTACTGTCTCAAATTTTAATTACGCCAGGGATTGCCTTTTCTATAGTAAATTATTCAAAAATTCATTTTTTACTGTCGCAAATTTTAATTACGCCAGGGATTGGCTTTTGTATAGTAAATTATTCAAAAATTCATTTTTTGCTGTCTCAAATTTTAATTACGCCAGGGATTGCCTTTTCTATAGTAAATTTTGCAAAAATAATTGTTTAGTGTCGCAAATTTTAATTACGCCAGGGATTGCCTTTTCTATAGTAAATTATTCAAAAATGCATTTCTTACTGTCGCAAATTATAATTACCCCAGGGATTGCCTTTTCTATAGTAAATTATTCAAAAAATAATTTTTTACTGTCGCAAATTTTAATTACGCCAGGGATTGCCTTTTCTATAGTAAATTATTCAAAAATTCATTTTTTACTGTCGCAAATTTTAATTACGCCAGGGATTGCCTTTTCTATAGTAAATTATTCAAAAAATAATTGTTTACTGTTGCAAATTTTAATTACGCCAGGGATTGCCTTTTCTATAGTAAATTATTCAAAAATTCATTTTTTGCTGTCTCAAATTTTAATTACGCCAGGGATTGCCTTTTCTATAGTAAATTATTCAAAAATTCATTATTACTGTCGCAAATTTTAATTACGCCAGGGATTGCCTTTTCTATAGTAAATTATTCAAAAAATAATTGTTTACTGTTGCAAATTTTAATTACGCCAGGGATTGCCTTTTCTATAGTAAATTATTCAAAAATTCATTTTTACTGTCGCTAATTTTAATTACGGCAGGGATTGCCTTTTCTATAGTAAATTTTTCAAAAATTCATTTTTTACTGTCTCAAATTTTAATTACGCCAGGGATTGCCTTTTCTATAGTAAATTTTGCAAAAAATAATTGTTTACTGTCTCAAATTTTAATTACGCCAGGGATTGCCTTTTCTATAGTAAATTATTCAAAAAATCATTTTTTACTGTCTCAAATTTTAATTACGCCTGGGATTGCCTTTTCTATAGTAAATTATTCAAAAATTCATTTTTTACTGTCTCAAATTTTAATTACGCCAGGGATTGCCTTTTCTATAGTAAATTATTCAAAAAATAATTTTTTACTGTCGCAAATTTTAATTCCGCCAGGGATTGCCTTTTCTATAGTAAATTATTCAAAAATTCATTTTTACTGTCGCAAATTATAATTACGCCAAGGATTGCCTTTTCTATAGTAAATTATTCAAAAATTCATTTTTTACTGTCTCAAATTTTAATTACGCCAGGGATTGCCTTTTGTATAGTAAATTATTGAAAAAATCATTTTTTACTGTCGCAAATTTTAATTACGCCAGGGATTGCCTTTTCTATAGTAAATTATTCAAAATTCATTTTTTACTGTTTCAAATTTTAATTACGCCAGGGATTGCCTTTTCTATAGTAAATTATTCAAAAAATAATTGTTTAGTGTCTCAAATTTTAATTACGCCAGGGATTGCCTTTTCTATAGTAAATTATTCAAAAAATAATTTTATACAGTCCTCAAATTTTAATTACGCCAGGGATTGCCTTTTCTATAGTAAATTATTCAAAAAATAATTGTTTGGTGTCTCAAATTTTAATTACGCCAGGGATTGCCTTTTCTATAGAAAATTATTCAAAAAATAATTTTTTACTGTCTCAAATTTTAATTACGCCAGGGATTGCCTTTGCTATAGTAATTATTCAAAAAATAATTTTTTACTGTCTCAAATTTTAATTACGCCAGGGATTGCCTTTTCTATAGTAATTATTCAAAAAATAATTTTTTACTGTCGCAAATTGTAATTACGCCAGGGATTGCCTTTTCTATAGTAAATTATTCAAAAAATAATTGTTTACTGTTGCAAATTTTAATTACGCCAGCGATTGCCTTTTCTATAGTAAATTATTCAAAAATTCATTTTTTACTTTTGCAAATTTTAATTACGCCAGGGATTGCCTTTTGTATAGTAAATTTTGCAAAAATAATTGTTTTGTGTCTCAAATTTTAATTACGCCAGGGATTGCCTTTTGTATAGTAAATTATTCAAAAAATAATTTTTACTGTCTCAAATTTTAATTAAGCCAGGGATTGCCTTTTCTATAGTAAATTTTGCAAAAAATAATTGTTAGTGTCGCAAATTTTAATTACGCCAGGGATTGCCTTTTCTATAGTAAATTATTCAAAAATTCATTTTTTACTGTCGCAAATTTTAATTACGCCAGGGATTGCCTTTTCTATAGTAAATTATTCAAAAAATAATTTTTTACTGTCTCAAATTTTAATTACGCCAGGGATTGCCTTTTCTATAGTAAATTATTCAAAAAATAATTTTTTACTGTCGCAATTTTAATTACGCCAGGGATTGCCTTTTCTATAGTAAATTATTCAAAAATTAATTTTTTAGTGTCGCAAATTTTAATTACGCCAGGGATTGCCTTTTCTATAGTAAATTATTCAAAAATTCATTTTTTACTGTCTCAAATTTCAATTACGCCAGGGATTGCCTTTTCTATAGTAAATTATTCAAAAAATAATTTTTTAC
>CAWVNZ010003049.1:0-29000 GCA_963930735.1 Dioctria linearis
CGTATTTAAAATTTGCGACAGTAAAACATTATTTTTTGAAAAATTTACTATTGAAAAGGCAATCCCTGGCGAAATTAAAATTTGCGACAGCAAAAAATTAATTTTTGAAAAATTTACTATAGAAATGGCAATCCCTGGCGTAATTAAAATTTGCGACAGTAAAAATTTATTTTTTGAAAAATTTACTGTAGAAAAGGCAACCCTGGCGTATCTAAAATTTGCGACAGTAAAAAATTATTTTTTGAAAAATTTACTAAAGAAAAGGCAATCCCTGGCGTAATTAAAATTTGCGACAATATTAAATTATTTTTTGAAAAATTTACTATAGAAAAGGCAATCCCTGGCGCAATTGAAATTTGCGACAGTAAAAAATTATTTTTTGAATAATTTACTATAGAAAAGGCAATCCCTGGCGTAATTAAAATTTGCGACTGTAGAAAATTAAATTTTGGAAAATTTACTATAGAAGTAGCAATCCCTGTCGTATTTAAAATTTGCGACAGTAAAAAATTATTTTTTGAAATTTTACTATAGAAAAGGCAATCCCTGGCGCAATTAAAACTTCCGACAGTAAAAAATTATTTTTTGAATAATTTACTATAGAAAAGGCAATCCCTGGCGTAATTAAAATTTGCGACAGTAAAAAATTAGTTTTTGAAAAATTTACTCTAGAAAAGGCAATCCCTAGCGCTATTAAAATTTGCGACAGTAGAAAATTATTTTTTGAAAAATTTACTATAGAAAAGGCAATCCCTGGCGAAATTAAAATTTGCGACAGCAAAAAATTAATTTTTGAAAAATTTACTATAGAAAAGGCAATACCTGGCGTAATTAAAATTTGCGACAGTAAAAAATTATTTTTGAAAAATTTACTGTAGAAAAAGCGATCCCCGGCGCAATTTAAATTTGCGACAGTAGAAAATTATTTTTTGAAAAATTTACTATAGAAAGGCAATCCCTGGCGTATTTAAAATTTGCGACAGTAAAAAATTATTTTTTGAAAAATTTACTATAGAAAAGGCAATCCCTGGCGTAATTAAAATTTGCGACAGTATAAAATTATTTTTTGCACAATTTACTGTGAAAAAGGCAATCCCTGGCGCAATTAAAACTTGCGACAGTAAAAAATTATTTTTTGAATAATTTACTGTAGAAAAAGCGATCCCCGGCGCAATTTAAATTTGCGACAGTAGAAAATTATTTTTTGAAAAATTTACTATAGAATAGGCAATCCCTGGCGTATTTAAAATTTGCGACAGTAAAAAATTATTTTTTGAAAAATTTACTATAGAAAAGGCAATCCCTGGCGTAATTAAAATTTGCGACAGTATAAAATTATTTTTTGCAAAATTTACTATAGAAAAGGCAATCCTTGGCGTATTTAAAATTTGCGACAGTAAAAAATTAATTTTTGAAAAATCTACTATAGAAAAGGCAATCTCTGGCGCAATTAAAATTTGCGACAGTAAAATATTATTTTTTGAATAATTTACTATAGAAAAGGCAATCCCTGGCGTAATTAAAATTTGCGACAGTAAAAAATTATTTTTTGAAAAATTTATTATAGAAAAGGCAATACCTGGCGTAATTAAAATTTTCGACAGTAAAAAATTCTTTTTTGCAAAATTTACTATAGAAAAGGCAATACCTGGCGTATTTAAAATTTGCGACACTAAAAAATTATTTTTTGAAAAATTTACTATAGAAAAGGCAATCCCTGGCGCAATTAAAAATTGCGACAGTATAAAATTATTTTTTGAAAAATTTACTGTAGAAAAGGCTATCCCTGGCGTATTTAAAATTTGCGACAGTAAAAAATTATTTTTTGAATAATTTACTTAGAAAAGGCAATCCCTGGCGCAATTAAAATTTGAGACAGTATAAATTTATTTTTTGAAAAATTTACTGTAGAAAAGGCAATCCCTGGCGTATTTAAAATTTGCGACAGTAAAAAATAATTTTTTGAATAATTTACTACAGAAAAGGCCATCCCTGGCGTATTTAAAATTTGCGACAGTAAAAAATTATTTTTTGAAAAATTTACTGTAGAAAAGGCAATCCCTGGCGTATTTAAAATTTGCGACAGTAAAAAATTATTTTTTGAAAAATTTACTATAGAAAAGGCAATCCCTGGCGTAATTAAAATTTCCGACAGTATAAAATTATTTTTTGAAAAATTTACTATAGAAAAGGCAATCCCTGGCGCAATTAAAATTTGCGAAAGTAAAAAATTATTTTTTGAAAAATTTACTATAGAAAAGGCAATACCTGGCGCAATTAAAATTTGCGACATTAAAAAAATATTTTTTGCAAGATTTACTGTAGAAAAGGCAATCCCTGGCGCAATTAAAACTTGCGACAGTAAAAAATTATTTTTTGAATAATTTACTATAGAAAAGGCAATCCCTGGCGTAATTAAAATTTGCGACAGTAAAAAATTAGTTTTTGAAAAATTTACTATAGAAAAGGCAATCCCTGGCGCAATTAAAATTTGCGACCGTAGAAAATTAAATTTGGAAAAATTTACTATAGAAGAGGCAATCCCTGGCGTATTTAAAATTTGCGACAGTAAAACATTATTTTTTGAAAAATTTACTATAGAAAAGGCAATCCCTGGCGAAATTAAAATTTGCGACAGCAAAAAATTAATTTTTGAAAAATTTACTATAGTAATGGCAATCCCTGGCGTAATTAAAATTTGCGACAGTAAAAAATTATTTTTTGAAAAATTTACTGTAGAAAAGGCAATCCCTGGCGCAATTAAAATTTGCGACAGTAGAAAATTATTTTTTGAAAAATTTACTATAGAAAAGGCAATCCATGGCGTATTTAAAATTTGCGACACTAAAAAATTAATTTGTGAAAAATTTATTCTAGAAAAGGTAATCCCTGGCGCAATTAAAATTTGCGACAGTAAAAAATTATTTTTTGTAAAATTTATTGTAGAAAAGGTAATCCCTGGCGAAATTAAAATTTGCGACAGTAGAAAATTGTTTTTTGAAAAATTTACTATAGAAAAGGCAATCCCTGGCGCAATTAAAATTTGCGACTGTAGAAAATTAAATTTGGAAAAATTTACTATAGAAAAGGCAATCCCTGGCGTATTTAAAATTTGCGACAGTAAAACATTATTTTTTGAAAAATTTACTATAGAAAAGGCAATCCCTGGCGAAATTAAAATTTGCGACAGCAAAAAATTAATTTTTGAAAAATTTACTATAGTAATGGCAATCCCTGGCGTAATTAAAATTTGCGACAGTAAAAAATTATTTTTTGAAAAATTTACTGTAGAAAAGGCAATCCGTGGCGAAATTAAAATTTGCGACAGTAAAAAATTATTTTTTGCAAAATTTACTGTAGAAAAGGCAATCCCTGGCGTATTTAAAATTTGCGAGAGTAAAAAATTATTTTTTGAAAAATTTACTATAGAAAAGGCAATCCCTGGCGTAATTAAAATTTTCGACAGTAAAAAATTATTTTTAGCAAAATTTACTGTAGAAAAGGCAATCCCTGGCGTATTTAAAATTTGCGAAAGCAAAAAATTATTTTTGGAAAAAATTACTATAGAAAAGGCAATACCTGGCGCAATTAAAATTTGCGACAGTATAAAACTATTTTTTGAAAAATTTACTGTAGAAAAGGCAATCCCTGGCGTATTTAAAATTTGCGACAGTAAAAAATTATTTTTTGAATAATTTACTATAGAAAAGGCAATCCTTGGCGCAATTAAAATTTGCGACAGTATAAAATTATTTTTTGAAAAATTTACTGTAGAAAGGGCAATCCCTGGCGTATTTAAAATTTGCGACAGTAAAAAATAATTTTTTGAATAATTTACTATAGAAAAGGCAATCCCTGGCGTATTTAAAATTTGCGACAGTAAAAAATTATTTTTTGAAAAATTTACTGTAGAAAAGGCAACCCTGGCGTATCTAAAATTTGCGACAGTAAAAAATTATTTTTTGAAAAATTTACTAAAGAAAAGGCAATCCCTGGCGTAATTAAAATTTGCGACAATATTAAATTATTTTTTGAAAAATTTACTATTGAAAAGGCAATCCCTGGCGCAATTGAAATTTGCGACAGTAAAAAATTATTTTTTGAATAATTTACTATAGAAAAGGCAATCCCTGGCGTAATTAAAATTTGCGACAGTAAAAAATTAGTTTTTGAAAAATTTACTATAGAAAAGGCAATCCCTGGCGCAATTAAAATTTGCGACTGTAGAAAATTAAATTTTGGAAAATTTACTATAGAAGTAGCAATCTCTGTCGTATTTAAAATTTGCGACAGTAAAAAATTATTTTTTGAAATTTTACTATAGAAAAGGCAATCCCTGGCGCAATTAAAACTTGCGACAGTAAAAAATTATTTTTTGAATAATTTACTATAGAAAAGGCAATCCCTGGCGTAATTAAAATTTGCGACAGTAAAAATTTAGTTTTTGAAAAATTTACTCTAGAAAAGGCAATCCCTAGCGCTATTAAAATTTGCGACAGTAGAAAATTATTTTTTGAAAAATTTACTATAGAAAAGGCAATCCCTGGCGAAATTAAAATTTGCGACAGCAAAAAATTAATTTTTGAAAAATTTACTATAGAAAAGGCAATCCCTGGCGTAATTAAAATTTGCGACAGTAAAAAATTATTTTTTGAAAAATTTACTGTAGAAAAAGCGACCCCCGGCGCAATTTAAATTTGCGACAGTAGAAAATTATTTTTTGAAAAATTTACTATAGAAAGGCAATCCCTGGCTTATTTAAAATTTGCGACAGTAAAAAATAATTTTTTGAAAAATTTACTATAGAAAAGGGAATCCCTGGCGTAATTAAGATTTGCGACAGTATAAAATTATTTTTTGCAAAATTTACTGTGAAAAAGGCAATCCCTGGCGCAATTAAAACTTGCGACAGTAAAAAATTATTTTTTGAATAATTTACTGTAGAAAAAGCGATCCCCGGCGCAATTTAAATTTGCGACAGTAGAAAATTATTTTTTGAAAAATTTACTATAGAATAGGCAATCCCTGGCGTATTTAAAATTTGCGACAGTAAAAAATTATTTTTTGAAAAATTTACTATAGAAAAGGGAATCCCTGGCGTAATTAAAATTTGCGACAGTATAAAATTATTTTTTGCAAAGTTTACTATAGAAAAGGCAATTCTTGGCGTGTTTAAAATTTGCGACAGTAAAAAATTAATTTTTGAAAAATTTACTATAGAAAAGGCAATCTCTGGCGCAATTAAAATTTGCGACAGTAAAATATTATTTTTTGAATAATTTACTATAGAAAAGGCAATACCTGGCGTATTTAAAATTTGCGACACTAAAAAATTATTTTTTGAAAAATTTACTATAGAAAAGGCAATCCCTGGCGCAATTAAAAATTGCGACAGTATAAAATTATTTTTTGAAAAATTTATTGTAGAAAAGGCAATCCCCGACGCAATTTAAATTTGCGACAGTAGAAAATTATTTTTTGAAAAATTTACTATAGAAAAGGCAATCCCTGGCGTATTTAAAATTTGCGACAGTAAAAAATTATTTTTTGAAAAATTTACTATAGAAAAGGCAATCCCTGGCGTATTTAAAGTTTGCGACAGTAAAAAATTATTGTTTGAAAAATTTACTATAGAAAAGGCAATCCCTGGCGTAATTAAAATTTGCGACAGTAAAAAATTATTTTTTGAAAAATTTACTGTAGAAAAAGCGATACCCGGCGCAATTTAAATTTGCGACAGTAGAAAATTATTTTTTGAAAAATTTACTATAGAAAAGGCAATCCCTGGCGTATTTAAAATTTGCGACAGTAAAAAACTATTTTTTGAAAAATTTACTATAGAAAAGGAAATCCCTGGCGTAATTAAAATTTTCGACAGTAAAAAATTATTTTTTGCAAAATTTACTGAAGAAAAGGCAATACCTGGCGTATTTAAAATTTGCGACACTAAAAAATTATTTTTTTAAAAATTTACTATAGAACAGGCAATCCCTGGCGCAATTAAAATTTGCGACAGGAAAAAATTATTTTTTGAATAATTTACTATAGAAAAGGCAATCCTTGGCGTAATTAAAATTTGAGACAGTAAAAAATTAGTTTTTGAAAAATTTACTATAGAAAAGGCAATCCCTAGCGCAATTAAAATTTGCGACAGTAGAAAATTATTTTTTGAAAAATTTACTATAGAAAAGGCAATCCCTGGCGAAATTAAAATTTGCGACAGCAAAAAATTAATTTTTGAAAAATTTACTATAGAAAAGGCAATCCCTGGCGTAATTAAAATTTGCGACAGTAAAAAATTATTTTTTGAAAAATTTACTGTAAAAAAAGCGCTCCCCGGGGCAATTTAAATTTGCGACAGTAGAAAATTATTTTTTGAAAAATTTACTATAGAAAGGCAATCCCCGGCGTATTTAAAATTTGCGACAGTAAAAAATTATTTTTTGAAAAATTTACTATAGAAAAGGCAATCCCTGGCGTAATTAAAATTTGCGACAGTATAAAATTATTTTCTGCAAAATTTACTGTGAAAAAGGCAACCCCTGGCGCAATTAAAATTTGCGACTGTAGAAAATTAAATTTTGGAAAATTTACTGTGAAAAAGGCAATCCCTGGCGCAATTAAAACTTGCGACAGTAAAAATTATTTTTTGAATAATTTACTATAGAAAAGGCAATCCCTGGCGCAATTAAAAATTGCGACAGTATAAAATTATTTTTTGAAAAATTTACTGTAGAAAAGGCAATCCCCGACGCAATTTAAATTTGCGACAATAGAAAATTATTTTTTGAAAAATTTACTGTAGAAAAAGCAATCCCTGGCGTATTTAAAATTTGCGACAGTAAAAAATAATTTTTTGAATAATTTACTATAGAAAAGGCAATCCCTGGCGTATTTAAAATTTGCGACAGTAAAAAATTATTTTTTGAAAAATTTACTGCAGAAAAGGCAATCCCTGGCGTAATTAAAATTTGCGACAGCAAAAATTATTTTTTGAAAAATTTAATATAGAAAAGCAATCCCTGGCGCAATAAAAATTTGCTACAGTAAAAAATTATTTTTTGCAAAATTTACTGAAGAAAAGGCAATCCCTGGCGCAATTAAAACTTGCGACAGTAAAAAATTATTTTTTGAATAATTTACTATAGAAAAGGCAATCCCTGGCGTAATTAAAATTTGCGACAGTAAAAAATTATTTTTTGAAAAATTTACTGTAGAAAAAGCGACCCCCGGCGCAATTTAAATTTGCGACAGTAGAAAATTATTTTTTGAAAAATTTACTATAGAAAGGCAATCCCTGGCTTATTTAAAATTTGCGACAGTAAAAAATAATTTTTTGAAAAATTTACTATAGAAAAGGGAATCCCTGGCGTAATTAAGATTTGCGACAGTATAAAATTATTTTTTGCAAAATTTACTGTGAAAAAGGCAATCCCTGGCGCAATTAAAACTTGCGACAGTAAAAAATTATTTTTTGAATAATTTACTGTAGAAAAAGCGATCCCCGGCGCAATTTAAATTTGCGACAGTAGAAAATTATTTTTTGAAAAATTTACTATAGAATAGGCAATCCCTGGCGTATTTAAAATTTGCGACAGTAAAAAATTATTTTTTGAAAAATTTACTATAGAAAAGGGAATCCCTGGCGTAATTAAAATTTGCGACAGTATAAAATTATTTTTTGCAAAGTTTACTATAGAAAAGGCAATTCTTGGCGTGTTTAAAATTTGCGACAGTAAAAAATTAATTTTTGAAAAATTTACTATAGAAAAGGCAATCTCTGGCGCAATTAAAATTTGCGACAGTAAAATATTATTTTTTGAATAATTTACTATAGAAAAGGCAATACCTGGCGTATTTAAAATTTGCGACACTAAAAAATTATTTTTTGAAAAATTTACTATAGAAAAGGCAATCCCTGGCGCAATTAAAAATTGCGACAGTATAAAATTATTTTTTGAAAAATTTATTGTAGAAAAGGCAATCCCCGACGCAATTTAAATTTGCGACAGTAGAAAATTATTTTTTGAAAAATTTACTATAGAAAAGGCAATCCCTGGCGTATTTAAAATTTGCGACAGTAAAAAATTATTTTTTGAAAAATTTACTATAGAAAAGGCAATCCCTGGCGTATTTAAAGTTTGCGACAGTAAAAAATTATTGTTTGAAAAATTTACTATAGAAAAGGCAATCCCTGGCGTAATTAAAATTTGCGACAGTAAAAAATTATTTTTTGAAAAATTTACTGTAGAAAAAGCGATACCCGGCGCAATTTAAATTTGCGACAGTAGAAAATTATTTTTTGAAAAATTTACTATAGAAAAGGCAATCCCTGGCGTATTTAAAATTTGCGACAGTAAAAAACTATTTTTTGAAAAATTTACTATAGAAAAGGAAATCCCTGGCGTAATTAAAATTTTCGACAGTAAAAAATTATTTTTTGCAAAATTTACTGAAGAAAAGGCAATACCTGGCGTATTTAAAATTTGCGACACTAAAAAATTATTTTTTTAAAAATTTACTATAGAACAGGCAATCCCTGGCGCAATTAAAATTTGCGACAGGAAAAAATTATTTTTTGAATAATTTACTATAGAAAAGGCAATCCTTGGCGTAATTAAAATTTGAGACAGTAAAAAATTAGTTTTTGAAAAATTTACTATAGAAAAGGCAATCCCTAGCGCAATTAAAATTTGCGACAGTAGAAAATTATTTTTTGAAAAATTTACTATAGAAAAGGCAATCCCTGGCGAAATTAAAATTTGCGACAGCAAAAAATTAATTTTTGAAAAATTTACTATAGAAAAGGCAATCCCTGGCGTAATTAAAATTTGCGACAGTAAAAAATTATTTTTTGAAAAATTTACTGTAAAAAAAGCGCTCCCCGGGGCAATTTAAATTTGCGACAGTAGAAAATTATTTTTTGAAAAATTTACTATAGAAAGGCAATCCCCGGCGTATTTAAAATTTGCGACAGTAAAAAATTATTTTTTGAAAAATTTACTATAGAAAAGGCAATCCCTGGCGTAATTAAAATTTGCGACAGTATAAAATTATTTTCTGCAAAATTTACTGTGAAAAAGGCAACCCCTGGCGCAATTAAAATTTGCGACTGTAGAAAATTAAATTTTGGAAAATTTACTGTGAAAAAGGCAATCCCTGGCGCAATTAAAACTTGCGACAGTAAAAATTATTTTTTGAATAATTTACTGTAGAAAAAGCGATCCCCGGCGCAATTTAAATTTGCGATAGTAGAAAATTATTTTTTGAAAAATTTACTATAGAATAGGCAATCCCTGGCGTATTTAAAATTTGCGACAGTAAAAAATTATTTTTTGAAAAATTTACTATAGAAAAGGCAATCCCTGGCGTAATTAAAATTTGCGACAGTATAAAATTATTTTTTGCAAAATTTACTATAGAAAAGGCAATCCCTGGCGTATTTAAAATTTGCGACAGTAAAAAATTAATTTTTAAAAATTTACTAAAGAAAAGGCAATCTCTGGCGCAATTAAAATTTGCGACAGTAAAATATTATTTTTTGAATAATTTACTATAGAAAAGGCAATCCCTGGCGTAATTAAAATTTGCGACAATATAAAATTATTTTTTGAAAAATTTACTATAGAAAAGGCAATCCCTGGCGCAATTAAAATTTGCGACAGTAAAAAATTATTTTTTGAAAAATTTAATATAGAAAAGGCAATCCCTGGCGCAATTAAAATTTGCGACAGTAAAAAATTATTTTTTGCAAAATTTACTGAAGAAAAGGCAATCCCTGGCGCAATTAAAACTTGCGACAGTAAAAAATTATTTTTTGAATAATTTACTATAGAAAAGGCAATCCCTGGCGTAATTAAAATTTGCGACAGTAAAAAATTATTTTTTGAAAAATTTACTATAGAAAAGGCAATCCCTGGCGCAATTAAAAATTGCGACAGTATAAAATTATTTTTTGAAAAATTTACTGTAGAAAAGGCAATCCCCGACGCAATTTAAATTTGCGACAATAGAAAATTATTTTTTGAAAAATTTACTGTAGAAAAAGCAATCCCTGGCGTATTTAAAATTTGCGACAGTAAAAAATAATTTTTTGAATAATTTACTATAGAAAAGGCAATCCCTGGCGTATTTAAAATTTGCGACAGTAAAAAGTTATTTTTTGAAAAATTTACTGCAGAAAAGGCAATCCCTGGCGTAATTAAAATTTGCGACAGCAAAAATTATTTTTTGAAAAATTTAATATAGAAAAGCAATCCCTGGCGCAATAAAAATTTGCTACAGTAAAAAATTATTTTTTGCAAAATTTACTGAAGAAAAGGCAATCCCTGGCGCAATTAAAACTTGCGACAGTAAAAAATTATTTTTTGAATAATTTACTATAGAAAAGGCAATCCCTGGCGTAATTAAAATTTGCGACAGTAAAAAATTAGTTTTTGAAAAATTTACTATAGAAAAGGCAATCCCTGGCGCAATTAAAATTTGCGACAGTAGAAAATTAAATTTTGGAAAATTTACTATAGAAGTAGCAATCCCTGTCTTATTTAAAATTTGCGACAGTAAAAAATTATTTTTTGAAATTTTACTATAGAAAAGGCAATCCCTGGCGCAATTAAAACTTGCGACAGTAAAAAATTATTTTTTGAATAATTTACTATAGAAAAGGCAATCCCTGGCGTAATTAAAATTTGCGACAGTAAAAAATTAGTTTTTGAAAAATTTACTCTAGAAAAGGCAATCCCTAGCGCAATTAAAATTTGCGACAGTAGAAAATTATTTTTTGAAAAATTTACTATAGAAAAGGCAATCCCTGGCGAAATTAAAATTTGCGACAGCAAAAAATTAATTTTTGAAAAATTTACTATAGAAAAGGCAATCCCTGGCGTAATTAAAATTTGCGACAGTAAAAAATTATTTTTTGAAAAATTTACTGTAGAAAAAGCGATCCCCGGCGCAATTTAAATTTGCGACAGTAGAAAATTATTTTTTGAAAAATTTACTATAGAAAGGCAATCCCTGGCGTATTTAAAATTTGCGACAGTAAAAAATTATTTTTTGAAAAATTTACTATATAAAAGGCAATCCCTGGCGCAATTAAAACTTGCGACAGTAAAAAATTATTTTTTGAATAATTTACTGTAGAAAAAGCGATCCCCGGCGCAATTTAAATTTGCGACAGTAGAAAATTATTTTTTGAAAAATTTACTATAGAATAGGCAATCCCTGGCGTATTTAAAATTTGCGACAGTAAAAAATTATTTTTTGAAAAATTTACTATAGAAAAGGCAATCCCTGGCGTAATTAAAATTTGCGACAGTATAAAATTATTTTTTGCAAAATTTACTATAGAAAAGGCAATCCCTGGCGTATTTAAAATTTGCGACAGTAAAAATTAATTTTAAAAATTTACTAAAGAAAAGGCAATCTCTGGCGCAATTAAAATTTGCGACAGTAAAATATTATTTTTTGAATAATTTACTATAGAAAAGGCAATCCCTGGCGTAATTAAAATTTGCGACAATATAAAATTATTTTTTGAAAAATTTACTATAGAAAAGGCAATCCCTGGCGCAATTAAAATTTGCGACAGTAAAAAATTATTTTTTGAAAAATTTAATATAGAAAAGGCAATCCCTGGCGCAATTAAAATTTGCGACAGTAAAAAATTATTTTTTGCAAAATTTACTGAAGAAAAGGCAATCCCTGGCGCAATTAAAATTGCGACAGTAAAAAATTATTTTTTGAATAATTTACTATAGAAAGGCAATCCCTGGCGTAATTAAAATTTGCGACAGTAAAAAATTATTTTTTGAAAAATTTACTATAGAAAAGGCAATCCCTGGCGCAATTAAAATTGCGACAGTATAAAATTATTTTTTGAAAAATTTACTGTAGAAAAGGCAATCCCCGACGCAATTTAAATTTGCGACAATAGAAAATTATTTTTTGAAAAATTTACTGTAGAAAAAGCAATCCCTGGCGTATTTAAAATTTGCGACAGTAAAAAATAATTTTTTGAATAATTTACTATAGAAAAGGCAATCCCTGGCGTATTTAAAATTTGCGACAGTAAAAAATTATTTTTTGAAAAATTTACTGCAGAAAAGGCAATCCCTGGCGTAATTAAAATTTGCGACAGCAAAAATTATTTTTTGAAAATTTAATATAGAAAAGCAATCCCTGGCGCAATAAAAATTTGCGACAGTAAAAAATTATTTTTTGCAAAATTTACTGAAGAAAAGGCAATCCCTGGCGCAATTAAAACTTGCGACAGTAAAAAATTATTTTTTGAATAATTTACTATAGAAAAGGCAATCCCTGGCGTAATTAAAATTTGCGACAGTAAAAAATTAGTTTTTGAAAAATTTACTATAGAAAAGGCAATCCCTGGCGCAATTAAAATTTGCGACAGTAGAAAATTAAATTTTGGAAAATTTACTATAGAAGTAGCAATCCCTGTCTTATTTAAAATTTGCGACAGTAAAAAATTATTTTTTGAAATTTTACTATAGAAAAGGCAATCCCTGGCGCAATTAAAACTTGCGACAGTAAAAAATTATTTTTTGAATAATTTACTATAGAAAAGGCAATCCCTGGCGTAATTAAAATTTGCGACAGTAAAAAATTAGTTTTTGAAAAATTTACTCTAGAAAAGGCAATCCCTAGCGCAATTAAAATTTGCGACAGTAGAAAATTATTTTTTGAAAAATTTACTATAGAAAAAGCAATCCCTGGCGAAATTAAAATTTGCGACAGCAAAAAATTAATTTTTGAAAAATTTACTATAGAAAAGGCAATCCCTGGCGTAATTAAAATTTGCGACTGTAAAAAATTATTTTTTGAAAAATTTACTGTAGAAAAAGCGATCCCCGGCGCAATTTAAATTTGCGACAGTAGAAAATTATTTTTTGAAAAATTTACTATAGAAAGGCAATCCCTGGCGTATTTAAATTTGCGACAGTAAAAAATTATTTTTTGAAAAATTTACTATAGAAAAGCTAATCCCTGGCGCAATTAAAATTTGCGACAGTAAAATATTATTTTTTGAATAATTTACTATAGAAAAGGCAATCCCTGGCGTAATTAAAATTTGCGACAGTAAAAAATTATTTTTTGAAAAATTTACTATAGAAAAGGCAATACCTGGCGTAATTAAAATTTTCGACAGTAAAAAATTATTTTTTGCAAAATTTACTATAGAAAAGGCCAATACCTGGCGTATTTAAAATTTGTGACACTAAAAAATTATTTTTTGAAAAATTTACTATAGAAAAGGCAATCCCTGGCGTATTTAAAATTTGCGACAGTAAAAAATTAATTTTTAAAAATTTACTAAAGAAAAGGCAATCTCTGGCGCAATTAAAATTTGCGACAGTAAAATATTATTTTTTGAATAATTTACTATAGAAAAGGCAATCCCTGGCGTAATTAAAATTTGCGACAATATAAAATTATTTTTTGAAAAATTTACTATAGAAAAGGCAATCCCTGGCGCAATTAAAATTTGCGACAGTAAAAAATTATTTTTTGCAAAATTTAATATAGAAAAGGCAATCCCTGGCGCAATTAAAATTTGCGACAGTAAAAAATTATTTTTTGCAAAATTTACTGAAGAAAAGGCAATCCCTGGCGCAATTAAAACTTGCGACAGTAAAAAATTATTTTTTGAATAATTTACTATAGAAAAGGCAATACCTGGCGTAATTAAAATTTGCGACAGTAAAAAATTATTTTTTGAAAAATTTACTATAGAAAAGGCAATCCCTGGCGCAATTAAAAATTGCGACAGTATAAAATTATTTTTTGAAAAATTTACTGTAGAAAAGGCAATCCCCGACGCAATTTAAAATTGCGACAGTAGAAAATTATTTTTTGAAAAATTTACTGTAGAAAAGGCAATCCCTGGCGTATTTAAAATTTGCGACAGTAAAAAATAATTTTTTGAATAATTTACTATAGAAAAAGGCAATCCCTGGCGTATTTAAAATTTGCGACAGTAAAAAATTATTTTTTGAAAAATTTACTATAGAAAAGGCAATCCCTGGCGTAATTAAAATTTGCGACAATATAAAATTATTTTTTGAAAAATTTACTATAGAAAAGGCAATCCCTGGCGCAATTAAAATTTGCGACAGTAAAAAATTTTTTTTTTGAAAAATTTAATATAGAAAAGCAATCCCTGGCGCCATAAAAATTTGCGACAGTAAAAAATTATTTTTTGCAAAATTTACTGAAGAAAAGGCAATCCCTGGCGCAATTAAAACTTGCGACAGTAAAAAATTATTTTTTGAATAATTTACTATAGAAAAGGCAATCCCTGGCGTAATTAAAATTTGCGACAGTAAAAAATTAGTTTTTGAAAAATTTACTATAGAAAAGGCAATCCCTGGCGCAATTAAAATTTGCGACAGTAGAAAATTAAATTTTGGAAAATTTACTATAGAAGTAGCAATCCCTGGCGCAATTAGAACTTGCGACAGTAAAAAATTATTTTTTGAATATTTTACTATAGAAAAGGCAATCCCTGGCGTAATTAAAATTTGCGACAGTAAAAAATTAGTTTTTGAAAAATTTACTCTAGAAAAGGCAATCCCTAGCGCAATTAAAATTTGCGACAGTAGAAAATTATTTTTTGAAAAATTTACTATAGAAAAGGCAATCCCTGGCGAAATTAAAATTTGCGACAGCAAAAAATTAATTTTTGAAAAACTTACTATAGAAAAGGCAATCCCTGGCGTAATTAAAATATGCGACAGTAAAAAATTATTTTTTGAAAAATTTACTGTAGAAAAAGCGATACCCGGCGCAATTTAAATTTGCGACAGTAGAAAATTATTTTTTGAAAAATTTACTATAGAAAGGCAATCCCTGGCGCAATTAAAAATTGCGACAGTATAAAATTATATTTTGAAAAATTTACTGTAGAAAAGGCAATCCCCGACGCAATTTAAATTTGCGACAGTATAAAATTATTTTTTGCAAAATTTACTGTGAAAAAGGCAATCCCTGGCGTATTTAAAATTTGCGACAGTAAAAAATTATTTTTTGAAAAATTTACTATAGAAAAGGCAATCCCTGGCGTATTTAAAATTTGCGACAGTAAAAAATTATTTTTTGAAAAATTTACTATAGAAAAGGCAATCCCTGGCGTAATTAAAATTTGCGACAGTAAAAAATTATTTTTTGAAAAATTTACTATAGAAAAAGCGATCCCCGGCGCAATTTAAATTTGCGACAGTAGAAAATTATTTTTTGAAAAATTTACTATAGAAAAGGCAATCCCTGGCGTATTTAAAATTTGCGACAGTAAAAAACTATTTTTTGAAAAATTTACTATAGACAAGGCAATACCTGGCGTATTTAAAATTTGCGACACTAAAAAATTATTTTTTGAAAAATTTACTATAGAAAAGGCAATCCCTGGCGCAATTAAAAATTGCGACAGTATAAAATTATTTTTTGAAAAATTTACTGTAGAAAAGGCAACCCCGACGCAATTTAAATTTGCGACAGTAGAAAATTATTTTTTGAAAAATTTACTATAGAAAAGGCAATCCCTGGCGTATTTAAAATTTGCGACAGTAAAAAATTATTTTTTGAAAAATTTACTATAGAAAAGGCAATCCCTGGCGTATTTAAAATTTGCGACAGTAAAAAATTATTGTTTGAAAAATTTACTATAGAAAAGGCAATCCCTGGCGTAATTAAAATTTGCGACAGTAAAAATTATTTTTTGAAAAATTTACTATAGAAAAGGCAATCCCTGGCGTAATTAAAATTTGCGACAGTAAAAAATTATTTTTGATAAATTTACTATAGAAAAGGCAATCCCTGGCGTAATTAAAATTTGCGACAGTATAAAATTATTTTTTGCAAAATTTACTATAGAAAAGGCAATCCTTGGCGTATTTAAAATTTGCGACAGTAAAAAATTAATTTTTGAAAAATTTACTATAGAAAAGGCAATCTCTGGCGCAATTAAAATTTGCGACAGTAAAATATTATTTTTTGAATAATTTACTATAGAAAAGGCAATCCCTGGCGTAATTAAAATTTGCGACAGTAAAAAATTATTTTTTGAAAAATTTACTATAGAAAAGGCAATACCTGGCGTAATTAAAATTTTCGACAGTAAAAAATTCTTTTTTGCAAAAGTTACTATAGAAAAGGCAATACCTGGCGTATTTAAAATTTGCGACACTAAAAAATTATTTTTTGAAAAATTTACTATAGAAAAGGCAATCCCTGGCGCAATTAAAAATTGCGACAGTATGAAATTATTTTTTGAAAAATTTACTGCAGAAAAGGCAATCCCCGACGCAATTTAAATTTGCGACAGTAGAAAATTATTTTTTGAAAAATTTACTATAGAAAAGGTAATCCCTGGCGTATTTAAAATTTGCGACAGTAAAAAATTATTTTTTGAAAAATTTACTATAGAAAAGGCAATCCCTGGCGTATTTAAAATTTGCGACAGTAAAAAATTATTGTTTGAAAAATTTACTATAGAAAAGGCAATCCCTGGCGTAATTAAAACTTGCGACAGTAAAAAATTATTTTTTGAAAAATTTACTGTAGAAATAGCGATACCCGGCGCAATTTAAATTTGCGACAGTAGAAAATTATTTTTTGAAAAAATTTACTATAGAAAAGGCAATCCCTGGCGTATTTAAAATTTGCGACAGTAAAAAACTATTTTTTGAAAAATTTACTATAGAACAGGCAATCCCTGGCGCAATTAAAATTTGCGACAGGAAAAAATTATTTTTTGAATAATTTACTATAGAAAAGGCAATCCTTGGCGTAATTAAAATTTGAGACAGTAAAAAATTAGTTTTTGAAAAATTTACTATAGAAAAGGCAATCCCTAGCGCAATTAAAATTTGCGACAGTATAAAATTATATTTTGAAAAATTTACTGTAGAAAAGGCAATCCCCGACGCAATTTAAATTTGCGACAGTAGAAAATTATTTTTTGAAAAATTTACTATAGAAAAGGCAATCCCTGGCGTATTTAAAATTTGCGACAGTAAAAAATTATTTTTTGAAAAATTTACTATAGAAAAGGCAATCCCTGGCGTATTTAAAATTTGCGACAGTAAAAAATTATTTTTTGAAAAATTTACTATAGAAAAGGCAATCCCTGGCGTAATTAAAATTTGCGACAGTAAAAAATTATTTTTTGAAAAATTTACTATAGAAAAAGCGATCCCCGGCGCAATTTAAATTTGCGACAGTAGAAAATTATTTTTTGAAAAATTTACTATAGAAAAGGCAATCCCTGGCGTATTTAAAATTTGCGACAGTAAAAAACTATTTTTTGAAAAATTTACTATAGAAAAGGCAATACCTGGCGTATTTAAAATTTGCGACACTAAAAAATTATTTTTTGAAAAATTTACTATAGAAAAGGCAATCCCTGGCGCAATTAAAAATTGCGACAGTATAAAATTATTTTTTGAAAAATTTACTGTAGAAAAGGCAACCCCGACGCAATTTAAATTTGCGACAGTAGAAAATTATCTTTTGAAAAATTTACTATAGAAAAGGCAATCCCTGGCGTATTTAAAATTTGCGACAGTAAAAAATTATTTTTTGAAAAATTTACTATAGAAAAGGCAATCACTGGCGTATTTAAAATTTGCGACAGTAAAAAATTATTGTTTGAAAAATTTACTATAGAAAAGGCAATCCCTGGCGTAATTAAAATTTGCGACAGTAAAAAATTATTTTTTGAAAAATTTACTATAGAAAAGGCAATCCCTGGCGTAATTAAAATTTGCGACAGTAAAAAATTATTTTTTGAAAAATTTACTATAGAAAAGGCAATCCCTGGCGTAATTAAAATTTGCGACAGTATAAAATTATTTTTTGCAAAATTTACTATAGAACAGGCAATCCTTGGCGTATTTAAAATTTGCGACAGTAAAAAATTAATTTTTGAAAAATTTACTATAGAAAAGGCAATCTCTGGCGCAATTAAAATTTGCGACAGTAAAATATTATTTTTTGAATAATTTACTATAGAAAAGGCAATACCTGGCGTATTTAAAATTTGCGACACTAAAAAATTATTTTTTTAAAAATTTACTATAGAACAGGCAATCCCTGGCGCAATTAAAATTTGCGACAGGAAAAAAATTATTTTTTGAATAATTTACTATAGAAAAGGCAATCCTTGGCGTAATTAAAATTTGAGACAGTAAAAAATTAGTTTTTGAAAAATTTACTATAGAAAAGGCAATCCCTAGCGCAATTAAAATTTGCGACAGTAGAAAATTATTTTTTGAAAAATTTACTATAGAAAAGGCAATCCCTGGCGAAATTAAAATTTGCGACAGCAAAAAATTAATTTTTGAAAAATTTACTATAGAAAAGGCAACCCCTGGCGTAATTAAAATTTGCGACAGTAAAAAATTATTTTTTGAAAAATTTACTGTAGAAAAAGCGCTCCCCGGCGCAATTTAAATTTGCGACAGTAGAAAATTATTTTTTGAAAAATTTACTATAGAAAGGCAATCCCTGACGTATTTAAAATTTGCGACAGTAAAAAATTATTTTTTGAAAAATTTACTATAGAAAAGGCAATCCCTGGCGTAATTAAAATTTGCGACAGTATAAAATTATTTTCTGCAAAATTTACTGTGAAAAGGGCAACTCCTGGCGCAATTAAAATTTGCGACTGTAGAAAATTAAATTTTGGAAAATTTACTGTGAAAAAGGCAATCCCTGGCGCAATTAAAATTAGCGACAGTAGAAAATTAAATTTTGGAAAATTTACTATAGAAGTAGCAATCCCTGTCGTATTTAAAATTTGCGACAGTAAAAAATTATTTTTTGAAATTTTACTATAGAAAAGGCAATCCCGGGCGCAATTAAAACTTGCGACAGTAAAAAATTATTTTTTGAATAATTTACTATAGAAAAGGCAATCCCTGGCGCAATTAAAATTTGCGACAGTAAAAAATTAATTTTTGAAAAATTTACTCTAGAAAAGGCAATCCCTAGCGCAATTAAAATTTGCGACAGTAGAAAATTATTTTTTGAAAAATTTACTATAGAAAAGGCAATCCCTGGCGAAATTAAAATTTGCGACAGCAAAAAATTAATTTTTGAAAAATTTACTATAGAAAAGGCAATCCCTGGCGTAATTAAAATATGCGACAGTAAAAAATTATTTTTTGAAAAATTTACTGTAGAAAAAGCGATCCCCGGCGCAATTTAAATTTGCGACAGTAGAAAATTATTTTTTGAAAAATTTACTATAGAAAGGCAATCCCTGGCGTATTTAAAATTTGCGACATTAAAAAATTATTTTTTGAAAAATTTACTATAGAAAAGGCAATCCCTGGCGTAATTAAAATTTGCGACAGTATAAAATTATTTTCTGCAAAATTTACTGTGAAAAAGGCAATCCCTGGCGCAATTAAAATTTGCGACAGTAGAAAATTAAATTTTGGAAAATTTACTATAGAAATAGCAATCCCTGTCGTATTTAAAATTTGCGACAGTAAAAAATTATTTTTTGAAATTTTACTATAGAAAAGGCAATCCCTGGCGCAATTAAAACTTGCGACAGTAAAAAATTATTTTTTGAATAATTTACTATAGAAAAGGCAATCCCTGGCGTAATTAAAATTTGCGACAGTAAAAAATTAGTTTTTGAAAAATTTACTCTAGAAAAGGCAATCCCTAGCGCAATTAAAATTTGCGACAGTAGAAAATTATTTTTTGAAAAATTTACTATAGAAAAGGCAATCCCTGGCGAAATTAAAATTTGCGACAGCAAAAAAATTAACTTTTGAAAAATTTACTATAGAAAAGGCAATCCCTGGCGTAATTAAAATATGCGACAGTAAAAAATTATTTTTTGAAAAATTTACTGTAGAAAAAGCGATCCCCGGCGCAATTTAAATTTGCGACAGTTGAAAATTATTTTTTGAAAAATTTACTATAGAAAGGCAATCCCTGGCGTATTTAAAATTTGCGACAGTAAAAAATTATTTTTTGAAAAATTTACTATAGAAAAGGCAATCCCTGGCGTAATTAAAATTTGCGACAGTACAGAATTATTTTTTGCAAAATTTACTGTGAAAAAGGCAATCCCTGGCGCAATTAAAACTTGCGACAGTAAAAAATTATTTTTTGAATAATTTACTGTAGAAAAAGCGATCCCCGGCGCAATTTAAATTTGCGACAGTAGAAAACTATTTTTTGAAAAATTTACTATAGAATAGGCAATCCCTGGCGTATTTAAAATTTGCGACAGTAAAAAATTATTTTTTGAAAAATTTACTATAGAAAAGGCAATCCCTGGCGTAATTAAAATTTGCGACAGTATAAAATTATTTTTTGCAAAATTTACTATAGAAAAGGCAATCCCTGGCGTATTTAAAATTTGGGACAGTAAAAAATAAATTTTTGAAAAATTTACTATAGAAAAGGCAATCTCTGGCGCAATTAAAATTTGCGACAGTAAAATATTATTTTTTGAATAATTTACTATAGAAAAGGCAATCCCTGGCGTAATTAAAATTTGCGACAGTAAAAAATTATTTTTTGAAAAATTTACTATAGAAAAGGCAATACCTGGCGTAATTAAATTTTTCGACAGTAAAAAATTATTTTTTGCAAAATTTACTATAGAAAAGGCAATACCTGGCGTATTTAAAATTTGCGACACTAAAAAATTATTTTTTGAAAAATTTACTATAGAAAAGGCAATCCCTGGCGCAATTAAAAATTGCGACAGTATAAAATTATATTTTGAAAAATTTACTGTAGAAAAGGCAATCCCCGACGCAATTTAAATTTGCGACAGTAGAAAATTATTTTTTGAAAAATTTACTATAGAAAAGGCAATCCCTGGCGTATTTAAAATTTGCGACAGTAAAAAATTATTTTTTGAAAAATTTACTATAGAAAAGGCAATCCCTGGCGTATTTAAAATTTGCGACAGTAAAAAATTATTTTTTGAAAAATTTACTATAGAAAAGGCAATCCCTGGCGTAATTAAAATTTGCGACAGTAAAAAATTATTTTTTGAAAAATTTACTGTAGAAAAAGCGATCCCCGGCGCAATTTAAATTTGCGACAGTAGAAAATTATTTTTTGAAAAATTTACTATAGAAAAGGCAATCCCTGGCGTATTTAAAATTTGCGACAGTAAAAAACTATTTTTTGAAAAATTTACTATAGAAAAGGCAATACCTGGCGTATGTAAAATTTGCGACACTAAAAAATTATTTTTTGAAAAATTTACTATAGAAAAGGCAATCCCTGGCGCAATTAAAAATTGCGACAGTATAAAATTATTTTTTGAAAAATTTACTGTAGAAAAGGCAATCCCGACGCAATTTAAATTTGCGACAGTAGAAAATTATTTTTTGAAAAATTTACTATAGAAAAGGCAATCCCTGGCGTATTTAAAATTTGCGACAGTAAAAAATTATTTTTTGAAAAATTTACTATAGAAAAGGCAATCCCTGGCGTATTTAAAATTTGCGACAGTAAAAAATTATTGTTTGAAAAATTTACTATAGAAAAGGCAATCCCTGGCGTAATTAAAATTTGCGACAGTAAAAAATTATTTTTTGAAAAATTTACTATAGAAAAGGCAATCCCTGGCGTAATTAAAATTTGCGACAGTAAAAAATTATTTTTTGGAAAATTTACTATAGAAAAGGCAATCCCTGGCTTATTTAAAATTTGCGACAGTAAAAAATTATTTTTTGAAAAATTTACTATAGAAAAGGCAATCCCTGGCGTAATTAAAATTTGCGACAATATAAAATTATTTTTTGAAAAATTTACTATAGAAAAGGCAATCCCTGGCGTAATTAAAATTTGCGACAGTAAAAAATTATTTTTTGAAAAATTTAATATAGAAAAGCAATCCCTGGCGCAATAAAAATTTGCGACAGTAAAAAATTATTTTTTGAATAATTTACTATAGAAAAGGCAATCCCTGGCGTAATTAATATTTGCGACAGTAAAAAATTAGTTTTTGAAAAATTTACTCTAGAAAAGGCAATCCCTAGCGCAATTAAAATTTGCGACAGTAGAAAATTATTTTTTGAAAAATTTACTATAGAAAAGGCAATCCCTGGCGAAATTAAAATTTGCGACAGCAAAAAATTAATTTTTGAAAAATTTACTATAGAAAAGGCAATCCCTGGCGTAATTAAAATATGCGACAATAAAAAATTATTTTTTGAAAAATTTACTGTAGAAAAAGCGATCCCCGGCGCAATTTAAATTTGCGACAGTAGAAAATTATTTTTTGAAAAATTTACTATAGAAAGGCAATCCCTGGCGTATTTAAAATTTGCGACAGTAAAAAATTATTTTTTGAAAAATTTACTATAGAAAAGGCAATCCCTGGCGTAATTAAAATTTGCGACAGTATAAAATTATTTTCTGCAAAATTTACTGTGAAAAGGGCAACTCCTGGCGCAATTAAAATTTGCGACTGTAGAAAATTAAATTTTGGAAAATTTACTGTGAAAAAGGCAATCCCTGGCGCAATTAAAATTAGCGACAGTAGAAAATTAAATTTTGGAAAATTTACTATAGAAGTAGCAATCCCTGTCGTATTTAAAATTTGCGACAGTAAAAAATTATTTTTTGAAATTTTACTATAGAAAAGGCAATCCCGGGCGCAATTAAAACTTGCGACAGTAAAAAATTATTTTTTGAATAATTTACTATAGAAAAGGCAATCCCTGGCGCAATTAAAATTTGCGACAGTAAAAAATTAATTTTTGAAAAATTTACTCTAGAAAAGGCAATCCCTAGCGCAATTAAAATTTGCGACAGTAGAAAATTATTTTTTGAAAAATTTACTATAGAAAAGGCAATCCCTGGCGAAATTAAAATTTGCGACAGCAAAAAATTAATTTTTGAAAAATTTACTATAGAAAAGGCAATCCCTGGCGTAATTAAAATATGCGACAGTAAAAAATTATTTTTTGAAAAATTTACTGTAGAAAAAGCGATCCCCGGCGCAATTTAAATTTGCGACAGTAGAAAATTATTTTTTGAAAAATTTACTATAGAAAGGCAATCCCTGGCGTATTTAAAATTTGCGACATTAAAAAATTATTTTTTGAAAAATTTACTATAGAAAAGGCAATCCCTGGCGTAATTAAAATTTGCGACAGTATAAAATTATTTTCTGCAAAATTTACTGTGAAAAAGGCAATCCCTGGCGCAATTTAAATTTGCGACAGTAGAAAATTAAATTTTGGAAAATTTACTATAGAAATAGCAATCCCTGTCGTATTTAAAATTTGCGACAGTAAAAAATTATTTTTTGAAATTTTACTATAGAAAAGGCAATCCCTGGCGTATTTAAAATTTGCGACAGTAAAAAATTATTTTTTGAAAAATCTACTATAGAAAAGGCAATCCCTGGCGTAATTAAAATTTGCGACAGTATAGAATTATTTTTTGCAAAATTTACTGTGAAGAAGGCAATCCCTGGCGCAATTAAAACTTGCGACAGTAAAAAATTATTTTTTGAATAATTTACTGTAGAAAAAGCGATCCCCGGCGCAATTTAAATTTGCGACAGTAGAAAACTATTTTTTGAAAAATTTACTATAGAAAGGCAATCCCTGGCGTATTTAAAATTTGCGACAGTAAAAAATTATTTTTTGAAAAATTTACTATAGAAAAGGCAATCCCTGGCGTAATTAAAATTTGCGACAGTATAGAATTATTTTTTGCAAAATTTACTGTGAAAAAGGCAATCCCTGGCGCAATTAAAACTTGCGACAGTAAAAAATTATTTTTTGAATAATTTACTGTAGAAAAAGCGATCCCCGGCGCAATTTAAATTTGCGACAGTAGAAAACTATTTTTTGAAAAATTTACTATAGAATAGGCAATCCCTGGCGTATTTAAAATTTGCGACAGTAAAAAATTATTTTTTGAAAAATTTACTATAGAAAAGGCAATCCCTGGCGTAATTAAAATTTCCGACAGTATAAAATTATTTTTTGCAAGATTTACTATAGAAAAGGCAATCCCTGGCGTATTTAAAATTTGCGACAGTAAAAAATTAAATTTTGAAAAATTTACTATAGAAAAGGCAATCTCTGGCGCAATTAAAATTTGCGACAGTAAAATATTATTTTTTGAATAATTTACTATAGAAAAGGCAATCCCTGGCGTAATTAAAATTTGCGACAGTAAAAAATTATTTTTTGAAAAATTTACTATAGAAAAGGCAATACCTGGCGTAATTAAATTTTTCGACAGTAAAAAATTATTTTTTGCAAAATTTACTATAGAAAAGGCAATACCTGGCGTATTTAAAGTTTGCGACACTAAAAAATTATTTTTTGAAAAATTTACTATAGAAAAGGCAATCCCTGGCGCAATTAAAAATTGCGACAGTATAAAATTATATTTTGAAAAATTTACTGTAGAAAAGGCAATCCCCGACGCAATTTAAATTTGCGACAGTAGAAAATTATTTTTTGAAAAATTTACTATAGAAAAGGCAATCCCTGGCGTATTTAAAATTTGCGACAGTAAAAAATTATTTTTTGAAAAATTTACTATAGAAAAGGCAATCCCTGGCGTATTTAAAATTTGCGACAGTAAAAAATTATTTTTTGAAAAATTTACTATAGAAAAGGCAATCCCTGGCGTAATTAAAATTTGCGACAGTAAAAAATTATTTTTTGAAAAATTTACTGTAGAAAAAGCGATCCCCGGCGCAATTTAAATTTGCGACAGTAGAAAATTATTTTTTGAAAAATTTACTATAGAAAAGGCAATCCCTGGCGTATTTAAAATTTGCGACAGTAAAAAACTATTTTTTGAAAAATTTACTATAGAAAAGGCAATACCTGGCGTATGTAAAATTTGCGACACTAAAAAATTATTTTTTGAAAAATTTACTATAGAAAAGGCAATCCCTGGCGCAATTAAAAATTGCGACAGTATAAAATTATTTTTTGAAAAATTTACTGTAGAAAAGGCAATCCCCGACGCAATTTAAATTTGCGACAGTAGAAAATTATTTTTTGAAAAATTTACTATAGAAAAGGCAATCCCTGGCGTATTTAAAATTTGCGACAGTAAAAAATTATTTTTTGAAAAATTTACTATAGAAAAGGCAATCCCTGGCGTATTTAAAATTTGCGACAGTAAAAAATTATTGTTTGAAAAATTTACTATAGAAAAGGCAATCCCTGGCGTAATTAAAATTTGCGAGATTAAAAAATTATTTTTTGAAAAATTTTCTATAGAAAAGGCAATCCCTGGCGTAATTAAAATTTGCGACAGTAAAAAATTATTTTTTGGTAAATTTACTATAGAAAAGGCAATCCCTGGCTTATTTAAAATTTGCGACAGTAAAAAATTATTTTTTGAAAAATTTACTATAGAAAGGGCAATCCCTGGCGTAATTAAAATTTGCGACAATATAAAATTATTTTTTGAAAAATTTACTATAGAAAAGGCAATCCCTGGCGTAATTAAAATTTGCGACAGTAAAAAATTATTTTTTGAAAAATTTAATATAGAAAAGCAATCCCTGGCGCAATAAAAATTTGCGACAGTAAAAAATTATTTTTTGCAAAATTTACTGAAGAAAAGGCAATCCCTGGCGCAATTAAAACTTGCGACAGTAAAAAATTATTTTTTGAATAATTTACTATAGAAAAGGCAATCCCTGGCGTAATTAAAATTTGCGACAGTAAAAAATTAGTTTTTGAAAAATTTACTATAGAAAAGGCAATCCCTGGCGCAATTAAAATTTGCGACAGTAGAAAATTAAATTTTGGAAAATTTACTATAGAAGTAGCAATCCCTGTCGTATTTAAAATTTGCGACAGTAAAAAATTATTTTTTGAAATTTTACTATAGAAAAGGCAATCCCTGGCGCAATTAAAACTTGCGACAGTAAAAAATTATTTTTTGAATAATTTACTATAGAAAAGGCAATCCCTGGCGTAATTAAAATTTGCGACAGTAAAAAATTAGCTTTTTGAAAAATTTACTCTAGAAAAGGCAATCCCTAGCGCAATTAAAATTTGCGACAGTAGAAAATTATTTTTTGAAAAATTTACTATAGAAAAGGCAATCCCTGGCGAAATTAAAATTTGCGACAGCAAAAAATTAATTTTTGAAAAATTTACTATAGAAAAGGCAATCCCTGGCGTAATTAAAATTTGCGACAGTAAAAAATTATTTTTTGAAAAATTTACTGTAGAAAAAGCGATCCCCGGCGCAATTTAAATTTGCGACAGTAGAAAATTATTTTTTGAAACATTTACTATAGAAAGGCAATCCCTGGCGTATTTAAAATTTGCGACAATAAAAAATTATTTTTTGAAAAATTTACTATAGAAAAGGCAATCCCTGGCGTAATTAAATTTTTCGACAGTAAAAAATTATTTTTTGCAAAATTTACTATAGAAAAGGCAATACCTGGCGTATTTAAAATTTGCGACACTAAAAAATTATTTTTTGAAAAATTTACTATAGAAAAGGCAATCCCTGGCGCAATTAAAAATTGCGACAGTATAAAATTATATTTTGAAAAATTTACTGTAGAAAAGGCAATCCCCGACGCAATTTAAATTTGCGACAGTAGAAAATTATTTTTTGAAAAATTTACTATAGAAAAGGCAATCCCTGGCGTATTTAAAATTTGCGACAGTAAAAAATTATTTTTTGAAAAATTTACTATAGAAAAGGCAATCCCTGGCGTATTTAAAATTTGTGACAGTAAAAAATTATTTTTTGAAAAATTTACTATAGAAAAGGCAATCCCTGGCGTAATTAAAATTTGCGACAGTAAAAAATTATTTTTTGAAAAATTTACTGTAGAAAAAGCGATCCCCGGCGCAATTTAAATTTGCGACAGTAGAAAATTATTTTTTGAAAAATTTACTATAGAAAAGGCAATCCCTGGCGTATTTAAAATTTGCGACAGTAAAAAACTATTTTTTGAAAAATTTACTATAGAAAAGGCAATACCTGGCGTATTTAAAATTTGCGACACTAAAAAATTATTTTTTGAAAAATTTACTATAGAAAAGGCAATCCCTGGCGCAATTAAAAATTGCGACAGTATAAAATTATTTTTTGAAAAATTTACTATAGAAAAGGCAATCCCCGACGCAATTTAAATTTGCGACAGTAGAAAATTATTTTTTGAAAAATTTACTATAGAAAAGGCAATCCCTGGCGTATTTAAAATTTGCGACAGTAAAAAATTATTTTTTGAAAAATTTACTATAGAAAAGGCAATCCCTGGCGTATTTAAAATTTGCGACAGTAAAAAATTATTGTTTGAAAAATTTACTATAGAAAAGGCAATCCCTGGCGTAATTAGAATTTGCGACAGTAAAAAATTATTTTTTGAAAAATTTACTATAGAAAAGGCAATCCCTGGCGTAATTAAAATTTGCGACAGTAAAAAATTATTTTTTGGAAAATTTACTATAGAAAAGGCAATCCCTGGCTTATTTAAAATTTGCGACAGTAAAAAATTATTTTTTGAAAAATTTACTATAGAAAAGGCAAACCCTGGCGTAATTAAAATTTGCGACAATATAAAATTATTTTTTGAAAAATTTACTATAGAAAAGGCAATCCCTGGCGTAATTAAAATTTGCGACAGTAAAAAATTATTTTTTGAAAAATTTAATATAGAAAAGCAATCCCTGGCGCAATAAAAATTTGCGACAGTAAAAAATAATTTTTTGCAAAATTTACTGAAGAAAAGGCAATCCCTGGCGCAATTAAAACTTGCGACAGTAAAAAATTATTTTTTGAATAATTTACTATAGAAAAGGCAATCCCTGGCGTAATTAAAATTTGCGACAGTAAAAAATTAGTTTTTGAAAAATTTACTATAGAAAAGGCAAGCCCTGGCGCAATTAAAATTTGCGACAGTAGAAAATTAAATTTTGGAAAATTTACTATAGAAGTAGCAATCCCTGTCGTATTTAAAATTTGCGACAGTAAAAAATTATTTTTTGAAATTTTACTATAGAAAAGGCAATCCCTGGCGCAATTAAAACGTGCGACAATAAAAAATTATTTTTTGAATAATTTACTATAGAAAAGGCAATCCCTGGCGTAATTAAAATTTGCGACAGTAAAAAATTAGTTTTTGAAAAATTTACTCTAGAAAAGGCAATCCCTAGCGCAATTAAAATTTGCGACAGTAGAAAATTATTTTTTGAAAAATTTACTATAGAAAAGGCAATCCCTGGCGAAATTAAAATTTGCGACAGCAAAAAATTAATTTTTGAAAAATTTACTATAGAAAAGGCAATCCCTGGCGTAATTAAAATTTGCGACAGTAAAAAATTATTTTTTGAAAAATTTACTGTAGAAAAAGCGATCCCCGGCGCAATTTAAATTTGCGACAGTAGAAAATTATTTTTTGAAAAATTTACTATAGAACGGCAATCCCTGGCGTATTTAAAATTTGCGACAATAAAAAATTATTTTTTGAAAAAATTACTATAGAAAAAGCAATCCCTGGCGTAATTAAAATTTGCGACAGTATAAAATTATTTTTTGCAAAATTTACTGTGAAAAAGGCAATCCCTGGCGCAATTAAAACTTGCGACAGTAAAAAATTATTTTTTGAATAATTTACTGTAGAAAAAGCGATCCCCGGCGCAATTTAAATTTGCGACAGTAGAAAACTATTTTTTGAAAAATTTACTATAGAATAGGCAATCCCTGGCGTATTTAAAATTTGCGACAGTTAAAAATTATTTTTTGAAAAATTTACTATAGAAAAGGCAATCCCTGGCGTATTTAAAATTTGCTACAGTATAAAATTATTTTTTGCAAAATTTACTATAGAAAAGGCAATCCTTGGCGTATTTAAAATTTGCGACAATATTAAATTATTTTTTGAAAAATTTACTATAGAAAAGGCAATCCCTGGCGCAATTGAAATTTGCGACAGTAAAAAATTATTTTTTGAATAATTTACTATAGAAAAGGCAATCCCTGGC